>JAEAOA010001253.1:955000-972500 GCA_016746295.1 Potamilus streckersoni | reverse complement strand
ATATATATATATATATATATATATATAATGTAGTAAATATATACTTGTCTAACACTTGTTCTCATTTTATTTCAAAGTATTTTTTAAATAACATATCAACATACAGGAAAGCACAAGGCACAAATGTCTTTACACTATATCATATATGGGTTTGTATAGTACTAAGTAGTGGTCACTGACATTACAGTTGGTAACCTCAACTTTACAACTACATGTTTACAGAGTCGATTCAAAAGCATATTTGAATGTTTCCATCTTTGTCAATTTTATTTTAAGTTTATAGACATTTTAAAAAATGGACTGTTCTGGTAAGAGTTTCTTAAAATTATTACCATTTATATTAAAAAATGTAACATAGGTATTGCCATTAAAATTTATCACAATACTTTTTAATATGTCAATTTTTCTTTGTGTAATGAAATAAGTGGTATAATGAACTTTATTATACTGCTTCAGTTTTACATGGCATTCTATTACAGCATCATGGATATCACTATGACACCTGAGCGTTTCTGAAAACTGTGATCATGTGTCACATCTGAATGACCCATCTATAGACATGTACTAAAGAAAATCACACTGCCATAAAGTTTAGCATATGAAATAAATACTCTATTTATAGAACAAATATTTCCCTCATATATAAACATTTAAGTCATTAAATCTGATTCATACCATATCCAGTCCCTTATTTATAATTTCATTCATAAAATCCAACCATGCACAATGTCCTCTGCTTTACTGAATTTAAACAATGTAAAAATTGGTGATATTACTTTAGCTATTTGATAACAAAATTATTTTTATCTATCTTGTATATTGATCAATTAAAAGTATAGTCACTTATTAAATTTCACTCTAAATCCTATGATTAGTAGTATAAATGTTAACTTGAACAGTCTTATCATCCCTTCGAATTCATAAAAGACACTTTCTACATATGAAGCATACAATTTTTGTTTATGGGGGTTGGTGTTAACTATAGTACAAGTTACAAAGGTTATGTAGGTATTCAACACTATTTTAATAATGGGTGTCATTTTTTAGAATTTGATTATACATACCTTCAAGTGGCATGTATTCAGGTGACTTCATTGCGATTTGTATACATCCATTTGCCTTTGGAAGGTCACCAAAAGGTGTATACTGCAAAATCAATGTTAAAGTATATAGCCATTTTGGTGATGTGTGACGTGATTGTGATTTTTAACGTAGCTTTAACAATTTTTCAGTCATATCGCTACGATGTCTGCAGTGTGGCAGTTTATAGTGATGTCTAGCACTGGAGCATCATGCTGCAGACATGTAGCATGATGTCCCATCCAGTCACATTATCCTGACACTAGGTTGACCAGTCCTAACACGAACCTCTTAATGTTGAGCGCTAAGAGAGGAAGCTGTTAGTAACATTTTTGTAAGTCTTTGGTATGACTCGATCGGTGATTGAACCTACGACTTCCAGCATGCGTGGCGGACGCTCTAACCACTGGGCCACCAGAGTGGTTATAGCCATTTAGGATGAAGTGAACTTAAAGTATGATCAAGTACATTCTGGATTGAATGTTGTATGGTGTAATGTCACAATGAAAGCTACACATGTCGAATAAACAAATTTATACTATCCTCAACTGTGACAATTCCACTCGACACGCTCTTATTTTGACCCAAGCTGAATACATGGCCACCATTGTAAAAGTCTATATCAATTGATAAATTTTGTCTTTAAGTTTCTTGTTGATAGTTATGATGCAAAGCATTCAAAAAACAGGATTTAATAGACTTTGGTTAAAGAAAACTAGTGTTAAATTTTAAAAGAACAATTTATATTTAATGTAAAATGACTAAGGCTAAATGCTTATTACACGACACCTGACGTACTATGCATATGACGTTCTCTTTAATAAAGAGCTTCTCGTAAAAAATTAACTAGGAATACCCGTCACCTTAGTGGATCGTTGATAAGAAATGAAAAACATTCGATATTTATAATGCCTCACACTTTTATTACTGATGGGAAAATGGAGAAAGAAAAAAAAAAAAGAATAGTGCATATTGTTGCGGCACGTTTCCTAAAGTAGTATCAATGTATTGCCAAGTCTGGAAGGTCATTTCAATTACAAGTCATTAAAGACATTATTATTGCTATATTAAATGATGACCTCCTCTATATCCATGTATGGCCCTGCTCCCTCAGGGAACATTTCATCGGCGACAATTGCTGGTTTCATCGTAAACTATTTTTCTTCTTTTTGTCAATGTACATTAAACTGAGTCGAATAGGAACATATAGCATTTATCGGAAAACACATAAGCTGCTGTACAATTTGACTGCAGTTCGGCTGGCAACACACAAGTTAGCCTCATCTATTTAGTTCCTGCTTCGAAAGCGTATATTTCTGTCACCAGACAGATTTAAGATTTTATGCCCCAAAGCTATAGTCACAAGAGTCTGCAGTTTTATAAATAAAGCACGACGAAATCACATTAATAATACTCTCCTATGTCTACGTCATAGTGGTCCAAAATCTTCAACACAGTGGGCCACATGGACCAAAAATGCAAAGTTCGTGGGCCATACATATACGTATTAGAGTAATTATACTATATTGACAGAAATGACTTTTCATGTGAACAAAGACCATTAAAAGAAGAAGAAAAAAAGAAAATCAACAGGACTGTAGATGGACAACTATTCTCCATGGCATGTATAACTGATTCATATTCAGTTTATGAATAATTAATTCTTTATTTAAAATGTGTTTTGTACGGGGTAATTGTCTTTTACTCAGCTAGATCATAGTAGATGCAGTAAGTGGCGGTATCATTTAGCATCCTAAGGAAGTAATCTGAGGCCATCATGTAGGTAGACGTTTTGATACTTGTAGCTCAAGATGATATACCACGAATATTGCCAGCAGAGAAAAAGTCTCGTTATTTTCGAGTCCTTTTTTTTCCCTCCATTATTTTCCTTTCACTTATATCTCGCCACTCAACAGGTTCTGGAATCTTGAATATGTTCTTTGCGTCATAATGTCGTTTGACTTTATATTTTGAGGATATTTCTTTGGGATTTGTTTGGATTTGTTTCTATGGACACCTGAACTTTATCCGTTACTGTATAACCATGATGTGCCAAAAAACCCTATAATATAACACTTATTTTAGTTAAATCTACAAGCATCTCTCTCTCTCTCTCTCTCTCTCTCTCTCTCTCTCTCTCTCTCTCTCTCTCTCTCTCTCTCTCTCTCTCTCTCTCTCTCTCTCTCTCTCTCTCTCTCTCTCATAATTTTTAGAATGCTTTTACAGAAACTTAAACATGTATCACATTTCTGTTTTGAATCCACATTTACACCTCACCAGTGTTTTAACAACTATTTAGATATTAATTTATGTATGGTTATGTGTTATGAAATCGTGTATCATTCAAAATGTTTCCGTCTCTATGTTTTGGTTGCCTCCTTTAACATATATTGTGTTTAGTCTGGCTGTACAACAGCTCTCAGTAGACCATGGTCGTAAATGTGAGTGGAGAAAATCGAAACCCGAAACAAATCACCTTTTGACCAAAAGCGAATTTGGAACTGTGCAGAGTGCTGGGAAGTAAGTGCATTACTGTTGTACCATCGAAAAATTGCCGTCATAAATATGTGTTATCAGAGGACTTCGAAATTTGCACATAACAAACGGCGATATATACTTTTTTGGGTGGGGGTATTTATTTTTTTATTTTTGTTTGTTTTGGGGAAAAAAAATTTTTTAATTAAAAAAAATAGTTACATGTATTTTATCAATTCTTAACTTTTCGTTGTTTTTATGGACGTACTGATAGTTTTCGATACTCGTATGTTGTTTCTGAACAAGTTCAACTGCTTTGTACTTTTGTGTCCAAAGTAGGCTCTTTATACGAATTTTCCACGAAACATCTATTACGAAAGAAACGAAATTTTCAACGCTAAGTTGACTGCAATACGGCATTTTGCCGCAATATTAATAAACTTCCTCAAAAATGACTTCATTTATTGCACAAATACACAAGTCCAATTTTTAAATAAAAAAGAGATCAATCTTTTTTTGTCATGTTCGGAAAAATCTGCAGGCGTAGCCCTTCTGGAACGCGTTAGCTCACTTGCTAGAGTGTCTGGCTTGTACTATAAGGGTAGTGGGTTTGATACCTGCCCAGGCCACCACAGATCGTCCTCATCAGCGCCTTTTCAAAGCACTTAACTCACTTTTCTTTGGCACGATACAACGAATAATATGTTAAAAGTGCCGTTTAAAAAAAAAATTAAATTTGGATATCAGAACGAACAATGATAATGTAAGATACATAAGAAGTTTGCATAAAAAAGGAATAATCCATCAGAGCTAACGCTTCTTCTACAGGTAATGGAGATTTCTCATACACAAGAACACCGATTCTACATGTGTCGAACATTCCCTAACTAACGATATATGTAGTCGCGAGTAAAAAAAAAAAAGAAGAAATAGGATTTGCATTATGACACTGAAACTTCATCATACTGTTACATAATTATCATTGGATTCAATATACTGTACTACTCACATTTATAGCTTAATGAATTGTCTGCTTGGATATTGTCGGCCATGAGATAGTACAAAAAAAACTTAAGGTGGCGCTCTACAGTTTCGTATTTAGCATAGGGTTAAAATTTTAAAGAAAAATAGTTTCCCCAGGTTTCCTCACTAGTTATACTGGTTATTTAAAAGAGACTTTTGTATATCTTAGGTATTGTTCAAAGAACCTTTAATTCCCTTTATTTTGAAGTATGATTGATGGGTGTAATATGGGTTAGAGAGTACACAGCTTGGCCTTACTCCAGATGTGCACCTTTCAAAAAAGTGCTAGCTCTACTTGCACATTTTCTCTTCTCGAACTTCAGAGGTAAATTGTAAAAAAAGAGCCGATAACTTTTTCTTTTTTTACATTTTATGTATTTGGTAATTCAGTCATTGCACTTTTAGAAGCTGGTATTATCTAGTTTGGCAAAATTCATTTTCCATATTTTAATAGCTGTCAAGAATAGTGTACTTTAGACAAATTTAGGTTGATTTTTGGAGCGCAAGGGGGCAGTCATTTTAGTTAGCAGTGTCCTAAGATCATTTAAAATTTCCAAAATTACAATATCCAAATAAATTTCATCCAATTTCATAAATTTCATACATGAAAGTAGTGTATATGTATGCCAACATTCTCTCCACTGTGCATGTTTAAAATGCAAACAACTTCACCTCACATACATCACTCTCTCAAAAGTACATAATAACTGGTGAGCGCCACCATAAAGAGTATATAGATATCATTATTGTATGATTTAATTTTGATTGTGTGACTGAAATATTTAAGTCGCAAGCATCAAAACAGTCCTTTGTAATAATTGTCCTGTATTTCCCCCCTCAGAACAGCATTTATTAGAGTCAGAGTCTTAAACCGGTACAGCCCTCCTCCTTGTGATAAAAAGTGAACTATTTTAAAAATGCGCATTGCATTTTGTCAACATAGCAACCAGTGTTATGCTGATAGACAGGAACATGAAAATAGCCATATTTATTCCCGAGATGTCAACAATAAAATTAATTTTCCATATTTTAATAGCTGTCAAGAATAGTGTACTTTAGACAAATTTAGGTTGATTTTTGGAGCACAAGGTAGCAGACATTTTAGTTAGCAGTTTCTTAAGATCATTTAAAATTTCCAAAAGTACAATATCCAAATAAATTTCATCCACATTACATGAAAGTAGTGTATAGGTATGCCAACATTCTCTCCACTGTGCATGTTTTAAATTCAAACAACTTCACCTTACATACATCACTCTCTCAAAAGTACATAATAACTGGTGAGCGCCACCTAAAATACAACGTAATAATGATATAAATTACATACAGATGAAATTAAACACAACAATAAGCGGAAGAATACCACACCCACCCCATTCCACGTCACGCCTCTCTTTATCTTAAAATGGACGTCCATATATTGACACTATCGGTTGTGGTCATAAAGCCAATCGTTTTAGGCGAAATATTAATCATACATACCACCATTCATTTTAAAATATTGGAAAAACTCTGTGACTTATTTTCTCTCTTCCCTAGTGTTTCCACTACAAGTAAAGTGTTTCGCATGTTTAACGTTTAAACATTCATTTGACTAGTATAAAAAAAAATTAATTAAATTAACGCAATATTTATTATGTTAGGTAATTGTAAGTTGCATACATTTGCAGTTTTGGATGAATATTAATATATCAAATTAACACCATTGTAATTAGTTTCACCCCGTAATTGTTTTGAATTAGGATTAGTTTTATAATCACATACTGCAAATATGATCCACCAACACAAGCGGAAAATAATATATTGGTGTAGATTACTATGTCAGTCTTCTGACTTATTGGTATTATGGACATATATATTGTTAGCGCATTTAGACTTTGGTACAGGAACTTAGATATGATCTGTTAGGCTTTTAAAACTAAATGAATAGCAATCTGGAAAACTTCATGTTTTATTCTGTACAACTTGTACTGTTTGTTCTATGGGTAACGCGCATTATTACAGACTGACAGGTTGTGGTTCAACGATTTAACCTAGTTAGAGGGGAAACAACAACGTCTTTTTGTCCAAATTAGATATATTGAAAGTTGTCAAAGGACACATCAGGAAATGCAAAGTGAACAGTATAAACGATTTTCGATAAATGACTAATGTGATAGCTATATTTTTCCTGCTTTAAAGATCTACAGATTTGTGCACACAATGACTTAACAGTGGTATAAAACACTGAAACTCATAAACGTGCAAATTTGGCAGTTAAATATATTGAAAATGATTCGAATAATAAACAAATCCAAATTAATATTCCAAAAATTAATGAATGAGTGCCTAAACAATCTTGACAAATTACAGATTCCTTCCTTACGCTTTTAAACTCGATACTGACTAAAACCGACCAACTTTAAATAATTTAAAAACGAATCATTACGAAGAAACTTAAAGAATCGTTGAACCTAAATATCTATGAGCGAGCATTTTACAGAGGTAAATAACCAAGGTTTGTATTACCTTTCAAATGAACTCATTGTGTGTCTTCTATAACGACCGCGCATCGATAACTTTAAATGCGATGAATTTCACTTGAATAAATTTAATAAGAACCCTAGGAATTATTACTCTTTACCTTTAGTCAATGTAGCCTTAGTTATAAGCATAATTAAATCATAACAATAATCATAACTATTTATAACATACATATTCTGTATTTGTATTTCAATTTTCCTTATAATAACTATATATACTCTAATTAGTATTGATAACCAGCTATAATACTACAACTAAGCACATAATAAGAATGAAATACCATAAAACATAATTTTATTATAAAACCTAAATAGAAAACAAAATTAAACTAGAATAGGATTGAAAATTCGGCTTTTATCATCCAATCAAAACCGACGAGACAACAACCTTATAATTTTGAATCATCCAATATTACTAAATCAAAAATGCAAGAATAAAGAAGAATCAAAAGAGATGCCTACAACAAACCATCAATAAGAACAAATCATCAGTAGCAAATAAAGGGATTCAATAAGCCTGTATCGGAACCCTAATAACCCATCCCCGCATACAAACATATACATAACTGCAAGCACCATACCTAGTCCATACCATAAAACAGGCGCTAGGACTCATACTAGCACAAGCCTGGGTGGATCCTGACTCCAATAAACACTATATATATATATATATATATATATATATATATATATATATATATATATATATATATATATATATATATATATATATATATATATATATATATATATATAGGATAAGATTTCCTACCATGACAAGGACAAAAAGGTCAAGGTCGATAAGGGAAAATCAGGAACCTCCCACCTGATAGCCCTAACTCCCAGGAGCGGAGTAGACCGATTAGCCCGACGCACACAAAGACCGAAAAATAACCTGGTAAAGGCTACAATCACAAAAGTGAACGGAACAGACAAACAATTAGCGATGGACAGCCCGGGCCGCGCGGCCAACTGTTCGAAAATAAGTCTACAACCTATGTCTTCACTTTGGCCTGGAAGACCCAACATTAAAACGAGATCCTTTGGAAAGCAGTCAAAATTAAAAACCAAACATTGTCAAAGCGGTGACAAATGTCAAAATTAGATGACATACACCCAGATATTGAGTTAATTTTTTTAGAACCATATAAGTACGCTAAGTACTCAAAATTCAACCTCGTCAAAATATATTCAAAATTCACAACTCAGGAACATTTGGATAATTGAATAGGTGGCTAACACATCATTGGTATAGGGACACCTGTAGGAAAAACTGGTTAAATTTGACAATAATCCACCTGAGATAAAGTTAGGTGAACTTAGACATTGGGGACTTTAGAAGGCGGGAGTTGAGGCTGAAGGCCGTTACGCTCTGTTACAATACGCAGCCAACCAAAGGGTCTTAAGGTCAGCAAATGAAGGTCAGCACCACGACCAAAAGCCCAGCCCTAAGGCTAAGCGCCTCCCTGGATAACAATGTTACCGAAAGATAACATCCGGCCAAGGCGGTGAGCCTCATGGGGGGGGTAACAGGCCCATGCGCCGGGTCAAAGTGTCAGCACTGGACACTGGTGAGCCCGGCCCCGGAAGGGGGAGAGGCCACTAGCCCTTTTCAGGGCTTAAAGTCATAAAGCACTAGAATGTATACATGACTGTAAACACATATGAAACGAAAACTTGAATAAATTGAACAAAAAAAGAGGGATATACAGCAAGTTACACAAATCGTTGGACAAAAAAGAGGGAGATAAAGTTAGGTGAACTTAGACATTGGGGACTTTGGTAGGCGGGAGTTGAGGCGGAAAGCCTGTACGCTCTGTTACAATACGCTTCATAGGGTCTTTTTTGAGGTCTCTGACCTCTAGGGGTCAGGAAAAGGCCTAGCACCAAGACCAAGTGCCCTCTTAAAGGGACTGCAGTCTATGCCCGGGACTGCAAGCAGTCGTGTAAGCCTTAGGGCAGTAAGCGACTTGAAACCAGTTACCTTACCTACCGTGTATAAATTACATATTGATCTGAATGTCATTAATATAATCAAGCTAAAAATATTAGACTTTAATATTTAGAAAACATAGAAGAGGTGGTTCATAATAATTACCAAAACCTCATTCGTGTTCTATTCAGAGCTGGGGAAAGAGATCGTTTGAGGTGGCTTATGAACAGTCTCGGTCTCGGTCTCGGTCTCGGTCTCAGGGCCTCAACATATCCCTGTGCTATATCAAACTCGTTCTTTCAGCCAACTCAGGGCCTCCACATATCCCTGTGCTATATCAAACTCGTTCTTTCAGCCAACTCAGGGCCTCCACATATCCCTGTGCTATATCAAACTCGTTCTTTCAGCCAACTCGATCCTCCACATATCCCTGTGCTATATCAAACTCGTTCTTTCCGCTAACTTAGAACAAAAAGCACAGTTTGTAGTTTTGTGTATATTTATATTACGTTAAATCAGCCCACAAGAGATACAATCAAAATATTTGTATAGGTACAGACTGTATAGAAGTATTTGAGGATGCGTTGAGTAAAATTGGAATACTGTTAATACAGAGCTTATTTTTGCTTGATTTGAATCAGATGATATAAATCGTTATTTAAATCAATCATCACAAAAATAATCGAAATGAATTTTGTTACATATGATGATAAACTACACATTTATGCCACTATAACAGTCATTTCAGCTATGGAACGTGAAGAATTTATCTATTCTTGTTTACCCAATATAATATTTTATAGACTGTTAAAGTTCATTAAAATGAAAAAAGTCTAATATAAATAAAGAAAATCCTATTAAATTTAATAATAAAAAACATCCGATTTTAAAATATTATTATATTTTTCAGCCCTGATAGAGCTTCATTTCTACAATATTTTATTTATGGAACTTTAAAAGCACTGACGGTTTGAGAAAGGTGGTTCTCTAATAGAGGCAATCTTCAATTAGGGCTTAACTGTACACAATAAGGTTTGAAGTTGTGCAGGTGTTCGTAGTGGAAATTCACTTCAAACGTTGGCCCATCTTTCCATTAAAGTATTTCAGAAGAAGAATTGTGCATAAAGAAAATTTCCATCCTACTCATGTGTCATATCCAACTACAGCAACGGCCCATATTTAGAAAGCAGTCCATATTTGTTGGAGAGAAAACAGCGTAACTGTAATTATAACAACAACCACGTAGATGTAATTAACGATAGATTTCCCCGAGACTAATATACATGTATTATATACCTAGCCTGATTTGGCATACAAAATATCATGCTGCACTTATTTTTGGTGCGCAAATAATTTTCCCTTCCCCTAATTAAAAGCCGCCCAACCACCCCGCGGTAACGATTTACTACTCATCTATCATTCTTTCAGTCTGTTTATGTTATCTTCTTTTTGATTCATACATTTTCCTTTCCGAAATTTTATATGTTGTTTGCAAGTGATATCTGTACTCTGAGATAACTGACAGTTCGTTCAGTTTTATATGAATAATCAGTGAAATCTTGATCAGCTACATAACCTGGAATACAAAGATAAATTACATCAGTTATGCAAACAAGGCCAATGATAGCAATCCGTACGATTTTTAAATTACATCTGTGTCTTGTAGCTTTGTGTATTTAGCATAAATGTTATTCACAAGTCTGGTATGCTCATTAGTGTTCTGTCTAGATTTTAGTAAAATTTTGAAAAGAAAATTATTATTGTATTTCCTATATTACTGTCTCAATACAACTTTTTCAAATCGTGATACATGTCATGTATGTATGTATGCAGACAGACAGACAGACATACAAATAAGCTTGACTTACAATTAACATGTTTTCAACTTTTTTGTCTCCTCTACGATAGCAGATGATGAATCTTACTGCAAATGTATGGTCCTTTTTTACAAAAAAAAAGAAAGCCAGAAGACAATAGAGTGGGGTCATAAATTTAATCAAATCAGGGTGGTAAACCTATGGAAGGGCTGATAAGAAATAAGTGGCAAAGTATTTATTTTTACGTCACATGCCGGCCCTAAACTGCATGTACCGGTCCACATACAGGTCGCTCCCGCCACATATCGGTTCAAGTACAGACCCAAACTAACCCATAGGCCGACTGGGCCACAACCATTATAAATCACGTACAGTTTGAAACGCCATACCACAGGACAGTAAAGTTGAGTCACCAAACAAAAAGCACAAGTTACACAAATCTCAAATTAACAAATTTGTCATCAAATCGAGCATACTATACAAATACTCGGTTTTATGCATAAATTTGTTCTTCTTTAGCTTTTAATGTTTGCGTATGTTCTTTGCGACTGCACTTAAATGTAGTGTACGCCATATCAAGTCATTTTATAAATCAAGTCATACCCTAATGTAAGCGAATTGGTTATTTATTTATTACTGCCATAGAAAATACTAGAACCATCGTCCTAAACCCTCCAAATATTTCCCGTTCTCTATTGCTAAGCCAACGAGATTCCAAGTGCACTGTAAGAGCATAGGATAGATTGTTGATGGGACCAGTGAATATTTTCAAGATACACAGTTTATATGCTACACTGCTCCTACATTTCATCATTAACATAAAAGTAACATTGCCCTGTAAAAGAGAGAGAGAGAGAGAGAGAGAGAGAGAGAGAGAGAGAGAGAGAGAGAGAGAGAGAGAGAGAGAGAGAGAGAGAGGGAGAAGAAGAAGAAGAATGAATGAATGAATGAATTAATATTCCTAAACATTTAATCAGAGGCGTAGCTAGGGTGGGGCAGGGGGTACATATGTCCTCGGGCGCCAAAATGAGGCTTACAACGTTACATTATAATAAGTAAATGATTAAACGGGGAGGGGCTAGGGCGCCAATTTTATAGTTCGTCCCCGGGCGCAAAATATCATAGCCACGCCTCTGCATTTAATTATAGGTTTCATAAAACTAAGTATAACTAGGGACTTAGACCGAGGGAAACTTCGCATTGATTTTAATGATTCACTGGGAACGATGATATCTGGCTGCTCTATGGAGTTTCCAATCCCGGTGTGATATACTGTACATGGCACAAGTCATGGTCACGATGGTCAAGATTGTTTCAAGTAAACAAATACTCGACAGATAAAGTAGAAGGCAATCGAGTTTTATACATGTACAACTTTAACTTTTGACTGCATAGGTTCATGGGCAACGAATTCACACAAATCAAGACGAGCTGAGAAAGAAAATTATTGCACACACACACACACACACACACACACACACACACACACACACATAGCCAGTGGGTTAGGATTTTATTGGCGAAGAAGTCCTAAGATTTTCGACAGAAACTAAGTTGTAGATTTCCACAGAAACTCCAAAGTTACAAAATTATCGGGTTCCCCAGAAGTTTAAAAAGAAATGAACTTGGTCACAACAAGCAGTATAACGCTATAATAATGTTTGGATACATACTTGTTCTCTTTTAATTACAGATATTAGCTCCTTTTCTAATCATTTATTTATTTATTTATTTATTTATTTATTTATTCTGCTCTTTATTTATTCTGCTCTTTTTCCTGAGTTTTGACTTGTTTATTATCCCGGGCGGTTTGTTTCTATGTGAAATGGGAAACTAGATCGGACAAAATAGTAACATTTGTTGGAAAGCTCCTCCATTGTGTGATGGTCAAGGGAAAAGGAAACGAATTTCCATAATAACTGTCTGCAGCACAAATCTGACAAATGAACGTGGATCTTTGTTTGGTCATACCGGTCAGTTTTCTTATAAATGGTGTAAGGGAATATCCATGGGTTTATGGTGGCGGCTCTCCTGGCGCTCTTGTCCTGCTGGTGGTTTTGGGTGGTGTTCTGTCTGTATGGGGTGTAATGAAAGTCAAGGTCTTAAGGTCTGTCCGAAGCGATAAGGCCCAGCCCAGGGCCAAGATCCTTCACGTGGATCCGGGCCGATGGCTAACCACGGAGGAGGGTAATGGAGACCCACCCTTCGGGTGGGATCTCTGGTCTCTTATGAAAATATGAGGCTCCAAGAGTCGTCAAGCAAAAGCTCACATATATACGACTATAATTGCTAATGACAATGACAATCCATGGGTTTATGTACTAATGTGTACCACAGGACTAGTCTAGAATCTGTCTTGAACAGAATGCCAATATTAAAGCTAAAAACACGCTGAAAAAGATAGTTTGACTGTTCATATGCATTTTTACCTTTTCGTTTCAGTCGTGCATTATGTTTTCATAGCTTGCGGTTGACTGTTTCATTATTGATTAAGCATTTATCCAGATAAAAGGGTCAGGCAAATAGATTTAAAGGTACTACCAATTTATTTTCTTAAAGAAAATTATATTACCCTGATAAAGTGATTCTGGTATTTCCTTTTTTACTTGCCTGTTATGGTATTAATCAACAAAATGGGATAGGCTGAAATCACTCCATACCGTCGATAGCTTTGTGTTGTCGATCACTTTCGTTCCACATCGTCCATGTGGACTGGCAAACTTTAGATAGCGATGATTTACCATACCATCAAAAACATGTTTTAAATAGGATTTTTGCAAGTCATACACTATGTTGTTGTTGGGCTTAACGCCAATTTTCAACACACGATAGGTTATACATGGCGGCCAGTATTAATGGTGGAGGAAGAAACCGGCAAATACCCAGAAAGAACTGCCGAGCCACGAGAAGCTACTGGCAAGCTTTCTCACATACCCACATTCGCCGAATCCTAGACTCGAACCCACGCAGATAGAGGTGAGATGGCAGTGATTCGTGACGGACAGCGCTTTAGAACACTATAGGTCACTCGGGACCCCTCACACACTATACGAGTAAGGTACTAATATAAACAAAATTATATGGCAGTACATTACCAAATTTATATACTAGTTCTCATCCAAATATTAATGACGATATTTCTGTCATTCTACTATTAACAACAACAACAACAACACAAATCCAAACATTTATATGACTGTATTATCAACAGAAAATAATTGCATCCTAAATTACATGCATCAGGCCTTGTTCTCATAAACTCCTGAACTTAATCACGTACTCCGCTAAAAGTTCTGTTCCTGTAAAAATATCCAGAAAGTAACATTTAAGGCAAATCTATAATGTTCCGTAAGCAAATAAAAAAGAAAGATTTATTGCTGATTATTTTATTGTAATTTGCCAACAACAAAAATAGCATGTACGATTACAGAGAAGTTTTTACTCAAAGTTTAAATATTTCATGAAAACTGGACTAAATTATTCACTACATCAGGTATAAAATTCCTTACCTACATAGTAAAAATCGACAAATATAACTGAAAAAACACGGAAATGAAAGAACAATAGCATCATTATTCGAAGTTAATTTTATACCCTCGAGTTCTTGCGAAAAGATATTTCTACTGATTGAACTATAATGTTTATATGCAACTTTTCAGGCTTAAGTATTCCATGCCTTAGTAGCAGATATCTCGATCGGCTCAGATAGGGCTGTTGTGCAATAGGTACAATAGGCACCGTGCCTCGGGCTTACATACACAATGTTAAAGACAAGTGTATACCAAGGGTTTACGAACATCACCTTACTGAAAGTGTATACCTGGCCTATGAAAACCGTGTTACCAAAAAGTGTATACTTTTATGTCTAGTAAGGACGTTGATGCGTTCCTGGGTTTAGATCATATAATTACAACAGGAATTAGAGATAGATTTAAAACAAGAACTGAATTTTACATAAGTCATGAAGTTGGAAAATCGATGCAGTCTGCACGAACGGCCAAAGCGGAGTCGATGGCATGTAATCGACTCTAAAGATTCATGACTTTATGCACCGTGTAAAATAATGACTTAAATTCATATCTTTACAAATAGTTCTGAAAAAAAAATAAAGAATGGCAAGGATATCAAAGAACTACAGTTTACCAATTGTTTACAAAGATTGCAAACGCACCAGAAAGACGCATGAATGTATATCTACACATAGCTCTTTTTTTGTGATGTCGACCTTGTTATATACGGTTAACCGAATTACAAACTGGAAAGGAGAGGTCACGTGAGGGTCAAATTGGTCGCATATTAATTGTCATTGTCTGTAGACTCGCACAAGAACTATAAAAACCTGATTTATTCTTTTACTTTTTTCCAACGATTCCCGCGAATCAGATCCAGTTGAATGCTGTGATCTAATTTGAACTTGTAGCATGAGGCGCCGTATCAAACAAAAGCTGGTCCAAATAGAAAGTTATAGTTGAAATCTCGATGTCATATGTCAAAAAAATCCAATATCACGTGTTGCATCGAATTACATGTCCTAAAAATTCGATTTTCATGATTGAGATTTTAGATTTTATATGTTGTATTATACAGTGGTGTTTTGAAGTTATATTTCCTATGTCAATGTTTTACAGTATATTTTGAATTACACAGCGGCGGTTTAAATTTCCATATCATATGTCGAGAATCCCTAATTCACACTTTGTATGCAACTTTTCTTGAAAGTTCCATTGCATATGACGAGTATTTAGATTTCAGCTGTTAAATTTCACAGCAACGAGAAGCAGCCTCCTTGTTTAAAAATAACGCGATCTGTTAACGAGAGCGACATCTAGCGAAGAAATTTACAGTAACTCTCGACATGTGAATAGTAACTTTCAAACTGTTAATGCATGACATGTAATGGCGCCTCATAATTGAATACACAAATGAGGCATCTTAATACTCTATATTATTTTGAATTGGACGGACGATCAACGAAAAAGATTCTAAGTTTTGCTAGTGGCAATCCCAAAATATATGGCTACGAATATGGGACCCCCAGGAAGAGGTGCACACCGAGTGTAAAGTAAAAAACTATTGACTCTCAATTAAAACACCAGTCCAGTGGTAAACTTTGGGGTATTGAATCACGCCTTGCAGTCTGGAAACGATCTACATTTTAAAGTGACCATCTAAGAACTGCACAAGATTGTACGCTTAGCCACACCAAATCGTCAGTCGACCCTTGGGAAAATCTGTATCAAATCGTGTACTAGATGCGAGAGCGGATTCCCATCCTCTTTACTTTATATTATGGACACGGATATAAAAAATGAAATGGTTCTAAGAGGATATTCACCAAGAAGAAGGGTGATTTCGATACAGGAAGAATCGAGTGAGAGACCTAACGCGAACTCAAGTTCAAACAATACAATTTTCCTGCCTTCTTGTCTGACTATTGTGATTGTACCAGTCGAATGGAAACGTTTCAAAAATGGCCTAAGGATAAGGAAGGATTACCTACTTTGAATTTATATATATATATATATATATATATATATATATATATATATATATATATATATATATATATATATATATATATATATATATATATATATATATAACAGGATTTGTCTAATTGGAACCTGAGGCTGGATTGGGATACGAAGTACAGTGCTCATTTGTGGTTTGACGTTGCGTATATGTATCTATAAAGTTTCAGCTATTCTGGAACATACTCGATGGTCTCCACACTGTCCTTACATTTATATGACCTTTCTCCCCATCACACTGCGGTACATTTGACGGTTCCTTAGAGAAGGTAGTACCGTTATTTTAGCGGTCAACTTCTGATTCCTGTCAAATCAGTGCTCTGTTTGGCAAAGCCTTGGACAAAACGATCGAGTACCATAAAATGGCTCGTCGCCTGCTGACGAAATTTTCGGATGCCAAGACGTTGGCCATTACATACAGTCCTGAATTGTTTGACATTTTGGTCGGAGACCTGAAAATGGTCAAGAGTAACAACATGCCGCCCATCACCAACAACTTGAATTTTGCAAAATTTTCTCTATCCCCTGTAGAACTGAACCAAGGACTAAATTTGATCTTTGTGTATTCTGATGTGGTGGATCACAACGTGGTGAGACACACATCCTAACCGTTACTGCAAGTCATTCCTTTCCAAATGGATTCTGCCACAACCAATGACAAGGAAGGCAGAAACTCAAATCACGTTCACATCGAATTTGTACATCCTTACTATTTACCCGTCAGTAAGTCGTATTTCGACAATGTCAACATTGTTATAAAAAGAGATCTGGGACAAAAGATTCCAATCTCCAAAAAGGAAAGTTTCGAAAACGATTCTCTAACGACTTGCAAGCCATATATCCGGTGTACCGCTCCACACCAAGGACGAAGTTTAGGAGATATGCTGAAATCGCCGATTTGACACAATGCAAAGAATTTTTCTTGATAAATTGTAACTTTCGTGATCAGTCCGAAATATATAGAGTTTTGACCGTAAACCATAGAGTTCTCTAACAGGTATGCCGTTTAGCTCATCGTTCGAAATTCTTAGCATCTGTTTGTTTACTTATGGTTTGTTGAATATGATGTATGTTGAGTAGCCACTGAGATCGTAAAATTTCATTTTCTTCCATTATGAA